>CM051244.1:136906894-136913933 GCA_027917425.1 Gastrophryne carolinensis
CCTGGAGAAAACAACCACGGAGGTTAAGAAGAGTATCTCTGAGCTGCCTTGTGAAGGAAGTACCTGCACATGGACTTTGGGACAACTGAGTGGTAACTAAGAAAGCTCTGTGTTTAATTTTGCATGATTGTTTGAACTCTATGGACAAGAGGTATACACGTTGAGCTTTCCTCAAAAGATTTGTGCTATTTTCTACATTATATGTGTGTTATTAACGATTTGAAATTTTATCTGCTTTTTAGCGCGGTATTTTAATATTTTAACTGTTGAGGGTCGCCCGCCTCCCGGGCCAAGGTTGCTCAGTCCGGCCCCGGGTTTTGATCTAGTTTAACCCATGCAAGCGATATGTGGATGTCATGATTAAGGACTTGTTGTCTGAAACGCGTTGGCGTTAGGGCCTGTCATGTACATGCTGACATATGCTTGGACCTGTTGGACTATTGATTTTAAATAAAGACAATAAATACTGAAGGATTTTACAACGATTGCTGGCTGGCTTTATCCTTTCTACCATGCGAGTGATACTGAAAAATGGTCTACACGTGATAAGTATCCTGTAATATGAATTTTCAAAAAAATGGTAAGGTCTGTAATTGTAATGTATTTCAGCAATACAATCAACGTGCTCCTAAAAGCTAACTGACCACGTCCTACAGAAGGTTACATTTAAAAAACAAAAAAAATGCATCAACTCCCCTTAGTGTCCTGGTAATGAATCTGATAAAAAATACTCGCACACGATTTTGGATTCAAAAGAAAAAAAATGGTGAAAATGAGGGGAAAATTAAATCTTCTTTTGGCTCTTATCTGCCACCTAGCACTATTTCCAATAGGTACTAATTGCTCACAGCAGGAGGGTTGTGAGGAGGGAGGCTTTAACAACTAGTTTAGAACAATGGAATTCTGTCAGAAACCAATTAAACCAAAATGTAAATCACTATAAACATTAATACCAAGCAGCATTGAGGGGCAGAAAACATCCAAACGGTGGGGTGGGGGAGCAAATTAGATTGAGTTTTGGGGGGTTTTGGTCTGCTTTAAGTGTTTAAAATCCCTGTTTAAGATGGTTAGTCTTGTCATAATCCCTCAAAGCATGGCATTTCTTGTAAAGAAGTTTACCCCCCTCCAAGATAACCAACCACACCAGCCGATACCCGTATCCCAAATCAAGATGATCTGCTGTGTAAATTCTCCCCCGGGATCGCCCCACAAACTCACCTTCCTGGGACACCCATGTCATGTTCGAGGTCCATTCAGATAGGCTGGGGGCAGGAGCGCGCTGCAGACCACAGGGAGTCGGGGATGTGGCCACTCCCATTTCACTGTGCCAAAGCCCTGTCCCAAACAGAGATGAATGCGGTACATTAACCCTTTCGCTGCCAGCCTACCTGCAGCATTTGCCACTCCCTGTTGCCAGACGATGTTTCACTATTTTGCGCTACACATATTCAACTGTCATTTTTGAAAGGATTTCCAGGGATTTCCCGGGAAAATTATATATTTTTTTCAACAGAGTCTGGGCTTTAACATGAAATGTCTTGTTTGTATTTTTTAGGTGTATTCTCAATTTTTTTGGGTGAAATGTGTGAAAAAAAATTAAAAAAAAATATTTTTTTACAATTTGTAGAGTTTTTTTGTAATAAAAAATGTAAGTTTGTCAATAAAATCTTATTGCGTGAGAAACCCCAATTTCTCCCGGTTACAGCGATACCACATATGTATAGGTAGACACCCTTTCCTGCCCAGAAGCCTTTTATAGCTGCTGGATGACAAATGGTTAATTAAAAAAAAAAATGACATAGGGTCCCCCTTCCCGGGGGGCTTGTAGGCACAGAGTGGGGGGGGCCAGCTTTGGTGGCCCCCCCACCCTGCAGCCTACGAGCCCACATAGCCTATGTGGGCCCGGGCTCTTCTGCCCCCCCCTGGCCTTTGGGGAGGCAGGTAATGGGGGTGCCGGGGGTTAATGGCAAGCCACCCGCTAGGGCAGGTGACTTGCCACCCCCCCAGCCTTGTGAACTGGTATAAAGGGGTCTCATGGACCCCTTACCAGCTCACAAAGGGTTAACTGTTAAAAAAAAAACCACGACACAATAATAAAAAGTATTTTATTAGAAAAAAAAAAATTTTTTTTTACTGTACTTACCTTCGATTGCAAGCTCTTGTCCCTCGCCGCTCAGCTGACAGATGCCGGTGATCGGCATCCAGAGAAGGAGAAGGCAGGAGATCAGAGGATCTCCTGTCACCTCCTTCCCCAGCGCCGATCACCGGCATCTGAGAAGCTGAGAAGGCTGAAGCCTGAGATCGGGGCTGGGATGACTTCATAAGCCCCACCCCCAAGGGGGCGGGGCTTAGAGGCATGATGGCGGCCGCCATCAAGAAGAAGAGAGGAGAGAGCCTCCCAGGCTCTCTCCTGAAGATCGGTAAGTCCTGGGGGGGGATCGGAGGCCCCCCAGGTGAAGAGGAGGGACAGCGGGAGCCAGCGCACACACACAGGTAAGTGAATGTCATTTTTATTTTTTTTTTTTTTTTACAGTTAGAAGCTGCTGCTGCAGAAGCGGGGGGGGGGGGGGGGCGGCCTATTCCGGGGGCTCTCCTGGAGCCATCCGACCCCCCACGGGGGATCGGATGGCACCAAATTAAAGAGGAGACCCGGCCGGATCCAACAAGGGGTCAGGTGAGTATTTTTTATTTTTACTTTTTAAACTACAAGCGAGGAAAGTCAAGCCCGTAACACCTACGGCTTGGCACTTAAGGCCCAGCCAAGCCAGCACGTAGGTGTTACGTGCTTGGCAACAAAAGGGTTAATATGCATGGAACACAGCGCCAATTGGATCAGAACCCTCTCACTGCACTGTGGCCCGGCAGAAAGGTACATTTCTATGCTGATACGGGCACAGTGGGGCATCCCAAATGTTTTTTTTATGTGACTACAGCTACGCATTGAGAGGCTACCGCTTTATACAATATAATTACATTTGGTTTTGGTTATAAATCCACGATCACACCAGTCCTTGAGCCACGAAACAAAACCCAACCAAATGTTCTTATTACAATTAACATCAGATACATATTAAAGCTGGGAACCGGATTATATTAGCTCTCTGGAACTAAGTAGCAAATCTTTTTATATTTTAGTCCACAGATGCTCTGTGAAAGCCAGTCCCACTTTCAATGGCCTTTAAAAGGTTTCCATTATTGCGAGCCAAACTTATGTACTGAACTTCTTTACTTTGTTGTTTCTCTGCAACTTTGTTGCTACACAAACAGTTTTCATTAATAACAAAATGTGTTCATGGTAGCGATGTACACCAAAGTGCTGTTTTCGAATACATATCAGAGACTTCCTGACTCTGGATTGCTAATCATCTGATTGGCTGAGACACAGGTGACATATTTAACTCCATCTGCTATCATTTAGCTGCATGTACACAGGATTGTGATCGCCTTATCAGCAGAGTTTAAAGAGTTAATGGCAGCCTTCTCACCCGGGGTCATTACTGCTGGGTGATTTAGCCAAAGTCAGTCGTTTTTACAAATGGCCAGGAAAGCCACTCCCACTTAAGGTTCACAGACACACAGAAATATAAGAAACTTAGAGGCCGATTCATTAATAGCGCCAGGTAGCAACAGTAGCGGCATTTTCAGAGCGCCCGCTAGTAGTCGCTGTGCTTGGCCGTTGTTCTGTAGTTGACAGCGACTCAGTCGGTGTGCCGTAATGTTGAATACGGGGTTAGGAGTCGCTATTTGACAGGTTCCGCGCTGTATGGGAGCGCATGACAGCGAACGGCCATAGAGAACGGCTCCCAGCATATTCATTAAAATATCACGCTCAAAAAATTCTCGCGCTGTGAAATGCTTGTTTAAACCCCAGAGCGCTGGCGGCGATGTGTTAAAAGTAGTTTTTTAACCCCCAAACCACCATATTTTTGGTTAAAAAAAAAAAGTTTTTCAAACATTTTGTAATATGAATACATTAATATCAGACCTGTAATATCAATTCTGCACAAATTTTTTTATTTTTTTTTTTACCTTAAAAAAAATATCTAACATGGCAGAAGTGGTCACAGAATTTTTGCCATTTAAAAAAAAAAAAAACATTAATAACAATTAATTAAGAATATTTAAAGATTGCTCCATTGAAATGCATTGGAGAGCGCCAGGTAGCGAGAGGTCATACCTGTCGCTGTTCAAGGTCGCTCGCTGGCGCTGTGGGCTGAGGCTGGAATAATGATGAATGAGTCGCTATATGGCGCTATCTCAGTCGCTAAGCAGGATCGGCTTGATAAATGTGTGATTGCGGAGGGGAGCCGGCGTTCTCGTGGCGGTGACCATCATTACCGTTCGCTCACCATTCGCTACCTGGCGCTATCCTTGTTAAATAAGGGCCTTAGAAGCAGTGAATCACAGATGTGGGGGCACAATCCTCACATAAATGTTTATTTTACATCCTAAAAGATTAAAAAAAAAATAGGGCAAAACACCTAAAACCTGACAAAGGAGTTTTCTCTCAATTAGGAAATGCTTTGTTTTGCATATTAGGCCCACAAACATGTAGTAAATGTTTTCAACAAAAGAGAAGCAGAATATAATACTATACTATAATAATATACTATAATATAAATAACTTTTATAAAACATTTATATTGACCGACACTTGTCACCAAAATAAACTCATTTCAAGAGGTGGGACACAAAAAAAAACAACAGCTTCCACGTTATCCACAGCAGTGTCCACGCGAGCCCCTACAGCCATGCCTGGTACTACCCTCAGTTACAAGGAATAGAGCAATGTACTCCCAAAGCATCCTCAGGCATGTACATGGTCAGTGCCTGACCACAGAAAGGGGGAGAAGGTCCATACCATACCCATTAAAGCAGACCAACAGTCAAAAATGACTTAAAGTGGAAAGTGGATGACCTTCTCATGTCCTCCACCCTGGTCACTTCCTCTCACGCCCGCCTCCGGGACTTCTCACGTGCAACTTCAATCTTCTGGAATGCCCTCCCCCACCCAATCTGCCACTCCAAAACCTTCAAAGGTGCCCTTAAAACTCAAAAAAAAAATTCAGACAAGCATATAATCTACACTAACCAATCTTCTAAAGGGCACATGCCATAAAGCTCAATACTGACTGACTGTGATCCTTCCCCCTCGTCTTCACCCCTCTTCCTTTAGACTGTAAGCTCCTCAGGGGCGGGGCTCTCTCCCCTATTGTATCTTGTACTCAGAATATCCATTGTCAACTCTGTAAAACTGCATTTGAAATAGTCTATGTACCGTATGTTTTTACCCTGTCTGTAATTACTACTATGTAAAGCGCTACGGAAGATGATGGCGCTATATAAATAAAGAATAATAATAATAATCTAAATCCAGGATTTTGACTATCCTAGGTTTTGGTCCACTTCCCCAGGGCACCCCGATGGGGGATCGGGGCAATTTAGATTGCTGCTCATAAAAATTAATTCACCTTTTTCTATCTCTTGCTATGGTAAATTTTAACAACAAAATGGGGGATTCTGGATCTGCAGGCAACTTGCAAACAGGAAGAGTTGCTGGGCTTCCTGTTACTGTGCATTATCAGTTATGTCCGGTAAAACCCAAAATCGCAGCATGTCTGAGGTGCTGGGTAAGAAAGCTCTAAAATGGGCGCTACCTTTCTTTTCCAACTGTGCCAGGCTGTTGGTCTGGTTTAAAGTGGACCAACACCCAGGGGTGATCTATAAGATTCCCGGGCCGATCACCTCCCTCACCGCGGGACATCCGAGATCGGGATGTCCCGCGGGGTGAAACCCCCCCCCAAAACCCCAAAAAAACCTTACCCTCTAGACGTGGTGCGCGCCTGTTTGTGAATGGCCGGCACGGGCGCGCGCCCTGTAAGAGTGATGTGCAGGAGGCGGCGGCGGACGCGCTGTCTTGTCCGTCACTGTCACCCGCTTGTCCGTCGGCGGGGATTGGATGGCACGGTCACGTGGAAGCGTGGTGAGGTGAGTTTTTGGGGCTTTCTGGGGGGTTTCACTACACACAGCGGGGTGCCCCCCCCCCCCCCGAAGTGGACCAAAACCCAGGATAGTCAAAATCCTGGGCGTTGGTCCACTTTAAGCACGTTAAACCAGAACCCACACAAATGGGCCCTTGATTCACCAAGATTTTAAAACAATTCTCATGGTAGCAAAAAAAAAAATAAAAAAAATAAAAAAATAATCAATTCATGAGAAAAAGGCCTAAGAATTTCACTTTAACTGAATCACCAGATAGGAAAAAAAAATACAAGTCAATGGCACTTTTTTACTCCTGAGAAAACTATTGCACTTTGTAGTCCTTTTAATTCTGTAGTAAAAAGTTCCATTGACTTTCATTGTTTTCCAATCGGGTGATTCACTAAAAAGTGTTATTTTTTTTTTTTTATCATGAATGGATTTTTTTTTTACTACCATGAGAATTTTTAGCAACTCTTAGTGATTCAAAGCCATGGACTACCTAAACTCGACTAAACTTATCTCCATTCTGGGGGGGGGGGGGGGTATAGCTGAAAATTAAAGGTCCCAGCTCACATACACCTATTACTCCCATGTTTCACTTCACCCGCCTCTTGCCTTTAGGTTTTTGTTCAGTGTGCTCTCACTTGTTCTGTGAAATCTGCCATGGTTTGCTGAATCACTAAGGTGTAAACATTACTCATATTTACAGGAAGGCTCCAAAACACAATCACCCTGATTCTCTTGTCTGGACAGGCTTTGCTTGGGTTAAGAAAAATGCCGCAGCTATGTAGCAAGCCACGGAACTTCCTCCGCACAGAATGCCGTGAAGGATAGGTTATGTCAAATGCCCCACCCGCTACTCAATCATTCCACACTAATAAAGCATGAGGTCACCTTGCACACCCTGGTATGTCAATTCTAAACTGTATGTAGTCTTGGTGCCAAAGAGAGGGATCACAGAAATTTATCCGGGGATGTATTTGGCAATTCTACTTACATTTTACAAACTCGCTGCAAAAAAATAAATAAAAAAACACATAATGGTAAAGTCTTTTGA
>CM051244.1:136914133-136939157 GCA_027917425.1 Gastrophryne carolinensis
TCCGCTTTAAACTCAATTGAATTCAACTAGACAACTAAAAGCTGAAACAGCAGAGAAATTGTGTTTAACTTTCTTTTCTATTATTTCAAGTGAGCTTAAATCTAACAAATAAGGTGGAGAAGCAACTTAAAGTGGACCAAAACCCAGCTGTAACGGCTCTGGAATCTATAGGATTCCCGGGCCGATCGATCCCCCCCCTGGGCATCCAAAATCGGGATACCCCGCTGTGTGAAACTCCCCGGGTCACCTCGTACAACCTTGCTTCCCGATCTACCGGTGCATGCGCGATCCACGGCAGCATCCCCGCTATCTCTCTAGCGGGGAGCGTGCTTGCGCCAGGCGTTTGTGGATGGCAACGCTCCCTGTTAGAGGGAAGCAGGGGATGCGGCCGCAAGCGCGCTCGGAGCCGCTGGCCTTAAACGCTGGCTTAGACACGCATGTCAGCGGCTGTGGCCGCACATGTGCTGTGGGACTGGGAAGAGGCGAGTTGTGCTCAGCAATCTGGGGGGTTTCACACAGCGGGGCGCCCCGACCGAAACCCAGGATAGTCAAAATGCTAAGTTTTGGTCCACTTTAATGGGACCCCCTGACCCTTTTTGTCCCTGGTGCAGTTGCACCTTCTGCCCCCCCCCCCCTCCTACAGTAACGCCCCAAACAGAGGGGGCAGCTTATATCTAAACACATGTAAGATGCCCAGTGGCTGGTAACACACTAAACATAATGAAACGGGCAGAGAACAGTCCAAGCTGCTGAAACTAGAAGGAAACGACTGTCATGTACAGGGTGGAGTCCAACAGTTTCCTGTGTGATCAGGAATCTCTCTGCCAGGCAATCAGCAGACACAACTATATAAGGATTATAAAAACCTAACAATCGCCCACATGTCTTACGCCCTACGCAGTATCACTGCAGATACTTTCTTTACCTCGGTGCAATTTATTTTAGCTTACAAAAAGTTATAGCAGAAATAAAAGGCCAGATTAGGAAGGACATATCGTCCAAGTGTCTTACATATGGTAAAAAGTTATATGGTAAAGACTCCTGTAACATAGGATCAGTGTAATGCAAAGCTTTGCCTCACGTAACAGAATTACTTGTTTTACGATTTGTGAGATTGCTTTATACATGGAATAGGGGGACATATACACCTTTCTCCCTGACGACAAGACAAGCCCACAGTTTAGGGGAGAGAAATAAGGGAAAAAGTACCAGAAGAGGAAAGAATCCCCCCCAATCCCCCTAAATCAAGCAGTATGACAGACCCCCCCCCACCCCCCTATTGCAAGCAGTGTGGCAGGATCCCCCCAATCCTATAACAGACAGTGTGGCAGAATCCCCCCAATCCTATAACAGGCAATGTGGCAGAATTCCCCCAATCCTATAACAGGCAGTGTGTCAGAATCCCCCCAATCCTATAACAGGCAGTGTGGCAAAATCCCCCCAATCCTATAACAGGCAGTGTGGCAGAATCCCCCAATCCTATAACAGGCAGTGTGGCAGAATCCACCCAATCCTATAACATAGGCAATGTGGCAGAATCCCCCCAATCCTATAACAGGCAGTGTGGCAAAATCCCCCCAATCCTATAACAGGCAGTGTGGCAGAATCCCCCAATCCTATAACAGGCAGTGTGGCAGAATCCCCCAATCCTATAACATAGGCAATGTGGCAGAATCCCCCCAATCCTATAACAGGCAGTGTGGCAGAATCCCCCAATCCTATAACATAGGCAATGTGGCAGAATTCCCCCAATCCTATAACATAGGCAGTGTGGCAGAACCCTCCCCCCCCAATCCTATAACAGGTAGTGTGGCAGAATTCCCCCAATCCTATAACATAGGCAATGTGGCAGGATCCCCCCAATCCTATAACAGGCAGTGTGGCAGAATTCCCCCAATCCTATAACATAGGCAGTGTGGCAGGATCCCCCCAATCCTATAACAGGCAGTGTGGCAGAATTCCCCCAATCCTATAACATAGGCAATGTGGCAGAATTCCCCCAATCCTATAACATAGGCAGTGTGGCCGAATCCCCCAATCCTATAACAGGCAGTGTGGCAGGATCCCCCCAATCCTATAACAGGCAGTGTGGCAGGATCCCCCCAATCCTATAACAGGCAGTGTGGCAGAATACCCCCAATCCTATAACAGGTAGTGTGGCAGAATTCCCCCAATCCTATAACATAGGCAATGTGGCAGGATCCCCCCAATCCTATAACAGGCAGTGTGGCAGAATTCCCCCAATCCTATAACATAGGCAATGTGGCAGGATCCCCCCAATCCTATAACAGGCAGTGTGGCAGAATTCCCCCAATCCTATAACATAGGCAATGTGGCAGAATCCCCCAATCCTATAACATAGGCAATGTGGCAGAATCCCCCCAATCCTATAACAGGCAGTGTGGCAAAATCCCCCCAATCCTATAACAGGCAGTGTGGCAGAATCCCCCAATCCTATAACAGGCAGTGTGGCAGAATTCCCCCAATCCTATAACATAGGCAGTGTGGCAGGATCCCCCCAATCCTATAACAGGCAGTGTGGCAGAATTCCCCCAATCCTATAACATAGGCAATGTGGCAGAATCCCCCCAATCCTATAACAGAAAGTGTGGCTGAATCCCCCCAATCCTATAACATAGGCAATGTGGCAGAAATCCTATAACAGGCAGTGTGGCAGACCCCCCCCCCCCAATCCTATAACAGGCAGTGTGGCAGAATCCCCCCAATCCTATAACAGGCAGTGTGGCAGTCCCCCCCAATCCTATAACAGGCAGTGTGGCAGAATCCCCCCAATCCTATAACAGGCAGTGTGGCAGAATCCCCCCAATCCTATAACAGGCAGTGTGGCAGAACCCCCCCAATCCTATAACAGGCAATGTGGCTGAATCCCCCCAATCCTATAACAGGCAGTGTGGCAGAATCCCCCAATCCTATAACAGGCAGTGTGGCAGAATCCCCCAATCCTATAACATAGGCAATGTGGCAGAATCCCCCCAATCCTATAACAGGCAGTGTGGCAGAATCCCCCAATCCTATAACATAGGCAATGTGGCAGAATTCCCCCAATCCTATAACATAGGCAGTGTGGCAGAACCCTCCCCCCCCAATCCTATAACAGGTAGTGTGGCAGAATTCCCCCAATCCTATAACATAGGCAATGTGGCAGGATCCCCCCAATCCTATAACAGGCAGTGTGGCAGAATTCCCCCAATCCTATAACATAGGCAGTGTGGCAGGATCCCCCCAATCCTATAACAGGCAGTGTGGCAGAATTCCCCCAATCCTATAACATAGGCAATGTGGCAGAATTCCCCCAATCCTATAACATAGGCAGTGTGGCCGAATCCCCCAATTCTATAACAGGCAGTGTGGCAGAATTCCCCCAATCCTATAACAGGCAGTGTGGCAGGATCCCCCCAATCCTATAACAGGCAGTGTGGCAGGATCCCCCCAATCCTATAACAGGCAGTGTGTCAGAATCCCCCCAATCCTATAACAGGCAGTGTGGCAGAATCCCCCCAATCCTATAACAGGCAGTGTGGCAGAATCCCCCCAATCCTATAACAGGCAGTGTGGCAAAATCCCCCCAATCCTATAACAGGCAGTGTGGCAGAATCCCCCCAATCCTATAACAGGCAGTGTGGCAGAATCCCCCCAATCCTATAACAGGCAGTGTGGCAAAATCCCCCCAATCCTATAACAGGCAGTGTGGCAGAATCCCCCCAATCCTATAACAGGCAATGTGGCAGAATTCCCCCAATCCTATAACAGGCAGTGTGGCAGAATCCCCCCAATCCTATAACAGGCAGTGTGGCAGAATCCCCCAATCCTATAACATAGGCAATGTGGCAGAATCCCCCCAATCCTATAACAGGCAGTGTGGCAAAATCCCCCCAATCCTATAACAGGCAGTGTGGCAGAATCCCCCAATCCTATAACAGGCAGTGTGGCAGAATCCCCCCAATCCTATAACAGGCAGTGTGGCAGAATCCCCCAATCCTATAACATAGGCAATGTGGCAGAATCCCCCCAATCCTATAACAGGCAGTGTGGCAGAATCCCCCAATCCTATAACATAGGCAATGTGGCAGAATCCCCCCAATCCTATAACATAGGCAATGTGGCAGAATTCCCCCAATCCTATAACATAGGCAATGTGGCAGAATTCCCCCAATCCTATAACATAGGCAGTGTGGCAGAACCCTCCCCCCCCAATCCTATAACAGGTAGTGTGGCAGAATTCCCCCAATCCTATAACATAGGCAATGTGGCAGGATCCCCCCAATCCTATAACAGGCAGTGTGGCAGAATTCCCCCAATCCTATAACATAGGCAGTGTGGCAGGATCCCCCCAATCCTATAACAGGCAGTGTGGCAGAATTCCCCCAATCCTATAACATAGGCAATGTGGCAGGATCCCCCCAATCCTATAACAGGCAGTGTGGCAGAATTCCCCCAATCCTATAACATAGGCAATGTGGCAGAATTCCCCCAATCCTATAACATAGGCAGTGTGGCCGAATCCCCCAATCCTATAACAGGCAGTGTGGCAGGATCCCCCCAATCCTATAACAGGCAGTGTGGCAGGATCCCCCCAATCCTATAACAGGCAGTGTGGCAGAATACCCCCAATCCTATAACAGGCAGTGTGGCAGAATTCCCCCAATCCTATAACATAGGCAATGTGGCAGAATCCCCCCAATCCTATAACAGGCAGTGTGGCAGAATTCCCCCAATCCTATAACATAGGCAATGTGGCAGAATCCCCCCAATCCTATAACAGAAAGTGTGGCTGAATCCCCCCAATCCTATAACATAGGCAATGTGGCAGAAATCCTATAACAGGCAGTGTGGCAGACCCCCCCCCCCCCCAATCCTATAACAGGCAGTGTGGCAGAATTCCCCCAATCCTATAACAGGCAGTGTGGCAGAACCCCCCCAATCCTATAACAGGCAATGTGGCTGAATCCCCCCAATCCTATAACAGGCAGTGTGGCAGAATCCCCCCAATCCTATAACAGGCAATGTGGCAGAATTCCCCCAATCCTATAACATAGGCAATGTGGCAGAATTCCCCCAATCCTATAACAGAAAGTGTGGCTGAATCCCCCCAATCCTATAACATAGGCAATGTGGCAGAAATCCTATAACAGGCAGTGTGGCAGACCCCCCCCCCCCCAATCCTATAACAGGCAGTGTGGCAGTCCCCCCCAATCCTATAACAGGCAGTGTGGCAGAATCCCCCCAATCCTATAACAGGCAGTGTGGCAGAATCCCCCCAATCCTATAACAGGCAGTGTGGCTGAATCCCCCCAATCCTATAACAGGCAGTGTGGCAGAATCCCCCCAATCCTATAACAGGCAGTGTGGCAGAATCCCCCCAATCCTATAACAGGCAGTGTGGCAGAATACCCCCAATCCTATAACATAGGCAATGTGGCAGAATTCCCCCAATCCTATAACAGAAAGTGTGGCTGAATCCCCCCAATCCTATAACATAGGCAATGTGGCAGAAATCCTATAACAGGCAGTGTGGCAGACCCCCCCCCCCCAATCCTATAACAGGCAGTGTGGCAGTCCCCCCCAATCCTATAACAGGCAGTGTGGCAGAATCCCCCCAATCCTATAACAGGCAGTGTGGCAGAATCCCCCCAATCCTATAACAGGCAGTGTGGCTGAATCCCCCCAATCCTATAACAGGCAGTGTGGCAGAATCCCCCCAATCCTATAACAGGCAGTGTGGCAGAATCCCCCCAATCCTATAACAGGCAGTGTGGCAGAATCCCCCCAATCCTATAACAGGCAGTGTGGCAGAATCCCCCCAATCCTATAACAGGCAATGTGGCTGAATCCCCCCAATCCTATAACAGGCAGTGTGGCAGAATCCCCCCAATCCTATAACAGGCAGTGTGGCAGAATCCCCCCAATCCTATAACAGGCAGTGTGGCAGAATCCCCCCATTCCCCTATAACAAATTGTGTTGCAGAATCCCCCAAGCCTACGGATACCTTAGACTAGAGAGATGCCGGGGGTGCAGCCGAATGTGCAGAAGGGGCCTTGGCAATGGGAAGATATGCAGGCAGACAGTGGGGCATCCCAAAATGGACATTCCTAGAGTTTTGTTTTACTCCAGAGCCATGCTGTAAGGTTTTAGTCTTCAAGGATCTGTAAAATCGTTAGACGTTTCTATGCACAGGATCAGAGGAAGCTGCTGTTGGGGGAATAAAGGTGAAAATTACGGTACTTTTTTTAACCTTTTAAGGGTGGTAACAGTTACCAAGGAAGGAGAAAGTGAAAGGTGAAGCCCAATCCCAAAATGGTGGAACCCCCGGGGTGCATCCCCGCTTACCTCTGGCGCGGGTATGTAGGGGTATGGGCCCGCTCAGAGGCTTTCTGGCACCCGGGGCAAAGATTCTAAATGGAGCCCCCCCCCACCTGTTCTCAGGCTCCCCTGTGGTGTCCCCCTGACCTTCTGCACCCAGGGCAAGTGCTCCTCGTTCAGATTAGATTTCTAGCTTAGGGAGATGGGAAATTGCCCCCCAGATAAACATCCCAAATCAAAGTGCCTGCGGAGGATGATGTGCAGAATAAGAAAACCACAGAGCCACTTATACGGATACTGTTACACGAAGGCAATAGCCACAGTTTCCTCCAAGATAAACACACAATGAAATCATGGAAACTGCTCTAAACCAAGTTTTCTGTGTACATTGAATTCAAATTAAACCACAGAAAATGCATTTCTCATGCTAATTAAGTCAATTTACAGAATTATTCTGACACATGACATTTCCCACGGTGATTAGACATCCTTAACCAAAAGGGAAGCACGTGTATTTACATTTAATAATGACTATTAGGATCAGTGAACTAGAACATATAATCTACAGTTAGGGACATAAATATTTAGACATGGACATCATTATTTCTTTTTTTTTTACCCGTTTACGGAAACATATTATAGTTATAAAATGGACCCGGACATAAGGTCCAGACTTTCAGCTTTCATTTGAGGCATTCATATAAAAAAAAAATGGACAAATGGTTTAGGAGTTTCAGCTCCTAAACATGTGCCACCCTGTTTTTAAAGGGACCAAAAGTAATTGGACAATTGGCTCCAAGGCGGTTTCATGGGAAGCTATTTCCCTTCATTATGCCATTCTCAATTAAGCAGATAAAAGGCCTGGAAGTAATTGGAGGTGTGGCGCATTTGGAAAAACTTGCTGTGAAGAAAACATTCTTTGGACAGAAGAAACCAATGATGTGAAGAAAGTATAGCAAAGGAATGGCTCATGATTCACAGCATAGCACATCATCTGGCGGCAGTATGACGGCTTGGGCATGTGTGGCTGCCAGTGGCACTGGGTCACTAGTGTTTACTGATCATGTGACACAGGGCAGAAGCAGCCGGATGAATGCTGAGCTAATCAGACATACCGTATGCTAAAATCTAGCCAAATGCAGCCAAACCAGGGTGGATAAAAATCAATGTTTTTTTTAAAAAAATCAAAAAAATCGGATTTTTTTTTATTTAAATCGGATTTTTTTTTATTTAAATCGGATTTTTTTTCAATAAACTGCTTTTTGAGGAAAATATTTTACCATCCAAAGGTTCTTCCATCATGAGATAAAGCTGAGTTGTTTAACTTGGTAGAATAAAGGCTGTATATGTGTAACATTCACAATGCCATGCTCTTCCAGAGGTTTCTGTAGGATTAGTGGGCAGTTTCTCTCCTATATTATCACAGACGCTCGATTTACTTACGCAGTTCTCAAAACTGAATTTGACTCCGCAGAGGTCCCAGCCTCTTCTTCACAGCAAAAATGTTACAACATGAACAGAGTTGAGAAAAAGACCTTAATCCTATTGTTCTACAAACCTATGACTAGTGAGCTACAGAGGACAGCAGGGACAGTAGGATTTAAGTTTTTCATGTGTCGGCTGGGCTGACAAGTTTCTTAAAATATATATATTTATTTTGTTTAGCCAAATTAGTTAACAAAACATGGATGTTTGTTTAAAGCGGACCTTCACTCTAAATAAGAGTCTATCTTATATGTTTCCCACACCCTGTACATACAGATTGCTCACATTAAAAATCATCCTACCTGCATCTAATGCATTTTATAAGCCTTTAAACATCCAAGATGGCGGCTTATGGAAGCTGCCATTTTTGCAGGCAGCCTGCAAACAGGAAGTGCCTGCAAACAGGAAGTGACTGTGCTGCTCTGCATTCTGGGACTGCTGACCTTTCCCTGACCCCAGCTCTGCTCTGTCTGAGCAAAGCACAGCTATAACCCGCCCCCCTGTACCTTATCCCACTCTCCTCTCCTCAGTAAGTGTGATGCTTCTGAGTCAAGATGGCGGCGCCGTATCCTAAATTCCCGAACAGAGTTGCAGCCCAGTGGGGGAAAGTATAATAAATTAGTGACTAAACATGTAAAATATATTAATTTTAGATGCTGAGGAATTGTTTTTTAAGAGTTTGGGCTTTTCATTAAATCATGGTGAAGGTCCGGTTTAAGCAAATAACTTATGCTGTAATGTTGTTATTGTTTCAGTTGAATAAATCTATTTAAATTGTTATTAAGGTCAGGATTCTTTTTCTCCTTCCTAAGTACAACAGAACAGTGGTGTCCAAATATGAATGATTAACCCATTAAACTGGGGAGAAAAAAGTAATATAAAAAGTGATTCTAAAAATCTTCAGCTACTTGCATGTTAAAATAGCAAGAACTAGTTTAGGTAGAAACTTTGATTTAAATCACTGATTTAAATCAAGCCTTACTGACTAGTGATTTAAATCGTGATTTAAATCAGTTAGATTTAAATCAAATCCACCCTGAGCCAAACTGATTGGTCGGTGTTTCATAATACAGATGGACCATGACCCAAAACAAAGCCAAAGCAGTCAATGTCCAACAAAGGGGTTTCAAGCAAGTATTAGAAATTAACAGTTTATTTACAATTATTTCATTTGTCCAATTACTTTTCAGCCACTGAAATAAAAAAAATTCTTTAGGTCACATGCAATCAGTTTGTTCAATCCAATGAATTAAAAAGAGCACTATTGGGAAATTGTGTAATATTAAAAATACAAATCAACACATTGGCTAATGAAAGGAGGGGGCACTTATCCACCTGAACTGGCTAATGAAAGGAGGGGGCACTTATACACCTGAACTGGCTAATGAAAGGAGGGGGCACTTATACACCTGAACTGGCTAATGAAAGGAGGGGGCACTTATACACCTGAACTGGCTAATGAAAGGAGGGGGCACTTATACACCTGAACTGGCTAATGAAAGGAGGGGGCACTTATACACCTGAACTGGCTAATGAAAGGAGGGGGCACTTATACACCTGAACTGGCTAATGAAAGGAGGGGGCACTTATACACCTGAACTGGCTAATGAAAGGAGGGGGCACTTATACACCCGAACTGGCTAATGACAGGAGGGGGCACTTATACACCTGAACTGGCTAATGAAAGGAGGGGGCACTTATACACCTGAACTGGCTAATGAAAGGAGGGGGCACTTATACACCTGAACTGGCTAATGAAAGGAGGGGGCACTTATACACCTGAACTGGCTAATGAAAGGAGGGGGCACTTATACACCTGAACTGGCTAATGAAAGGAGGGGGCACTTATACACCTGAACTGGCTAATGAAAGGAGGGGGCACTTATACACCCGAACTGGCTAATGAAAGGAGGGGGCACTTATACACCCGAACTGGCTAATGAAAGGAGGGGGCACTTATACACCTGAACTGGCTAATGAAAGGAGGGGGCACTTATACACCCGAACTGGCTAATGAAAGGAGGGGGCACTTATACACCCGAACTGAATATAACTCCCACCAAGCTTGTGGTTTATTCTCTCCTGGTAGGATTAAAATCAAGGGGTGACAGGTTTAGGCTATCAGGGGTGACAGGACCTGTCCCCCCGGATATCCCATTTCTTTCCATTAAAGTGGACCAACACCCAGAATTTTCACTATCCTGGGTTTTGTGGATCGGGGGTTCCCCGCTGCATAAAACCCCCCAGAACGCCAGTTGAAACTCACCTCTTCCCGGTCCTACAGCCCATGCCCGGCCGCACGTCCAATCAGTGCGCTCGGAGCCGCTGACATCATGCCATCTAAGACAGCATTTAATGCCAGTGGCTCTGAGCGCACTGGCGGCCGCATCCCCCGCTTCCCTCTAACAGGGAGCGTGCCTGCACTGGCATGTACCCTGCTAGAGGGATAGTGGGGAAGCGGCCGCGGCCCGCCCATGCGCCGTTGGACCGGGAAGGTAAGGTAAGTGAATGGAGCGACCTGGGGGGGTTTCACACAGTGGGGCATCCTGATTTTGGATGCCCCGGGGGAGGGAATCTTATAGATTCCCAGGCCGATCGAGCTGGGTTTTGGTCCACTTTAAAATATAGAAAAAGCCTGGCTATATATTTCTTGATGCATAGGTGACCCCTCCCCCTGCCATCCAGCATATTTCTATGGATTTTTATCATTGGGCCATTTTTCGCCATAGTGCTCCTTTAGTCTGAACTTCAACTGCATTGTTTTGTTCAAAATACATTGTGGTAAATGTGTCTATTTTACAGATGTAACCGTATGTATTGTGGAAAATAAAACTGGGAACTAATGACGTTATACGATTTTATTGTAACTGATTTTAACACCTTTTGCTATTCAACAACAACGTTGCCTTCAGACAACATATTTAACGTGGTTGTCCAGTCCTGGCACTGAGGCAGGACGGGGGATTACTAAGAAAAAGTACCCTTACCTCAGCCGTGGTCCAGCGCCGTCCTGCGCACAGAAAGACACAAAGCAGCCCCCCCCCCCCCCCAGCTACGTGTGTGCGCCGGCCTCCTATTCACAGAATTTTTTTTTTTTTAATTTTTTTGTGTGAAAACAATTATCCTCCTGATTTTCTTCCGTAGTGATAAAAAGCACAGTTAAACATGGTGCTGAATTGCACTGAGGAAAAAAAAGTGAAACAAAAAAATCTCACGGTGCTGAATCAACCCTCAAATCCAGATTCTATTGACATTTATCCTCTGTTTTTTAACATTACATTAACATTAATGTAATTTTTTAACTTTACATTTTGCACATTGCGAAAAAACAAACATTTTAACTTTCTACAGCTTGAAAACATTCTGACTTAGATTTTCCACGTCAAGGCAGGCAGTAGATTAGGATTTGTTCTCCCTATTCGGCCCCTTTCTAATAGGGTTTTAAAGTGGACCAAAGCCCAGGATTTTGGTCCCCCTATGTGAAACCCCCCAGATCTCCTGCATCAACTCACCTCGCGAGATGACGCGCTCATCCAATCAGCGTGCTTTGGGCCGCTGAGCTACGCACGCTGAGTGACGTCTTAGCTCAGTGACTCCAAGCGTGCTGGCGGGCACATCTCGCGCCCTGCTAGAGAGAAGCGCGGCCCGCGCACGCGCCGTTGGACCAGGATTAAAGTAAGTGTAGCGGGCGACCTGGGGGGTTTCACACAGCGGTGTGAATTTTGGATGCCCCACCGGGAGGGAATGGATTGGCCAGGTAATCTTATAGATTCCCGGGCCGATCCAGCTGGGTTTTGGTCCTCTTTAACAATCCTGGTGATTGGTCCTTGTCCCTGAGGCATTGCCGCCGAGTCTAGTTTTCTTTAGTTACGTTAGCAAATGTGTTTTTTATGGAAGCAGTTTTTACTACCGGTAGTCGGTTGCTATTTGCAACTGAACATCGAGATCTACAAGAAGAGAGAAGTGAGCCCTGTACACACACAACAAAGCTGCTCTGGTCATTGCTGAGGTGAGGGAGCTCATACAAGAAGAGAGAAGTGAGCCCTGTACACACACAACAAAGCTGATATAATCATTGCTGAGGTGAGGGAGCTCATACAAGAAGAGAGAAGTGAGCCCTGTACACACACAACAAAGCTGCTATGGCCGCTGCTGAGGTGAGGGAGCTCATACAAGAGAGAAGTGAGCCCTGTACACACACAACAAAGCTGCTCATTGCTGAGGTGAGGGAGCTCATACAAGAGAGAAGTGAGCCCTGTACACACACAACAAAGCTGCTATGGCCGCTGCTGAGGTGAGGGAGCTCATACAAGAAGAGAGAAGTGAGCCCTGTACACACACAACAAAGCTGCTATAGTCATTGCTGAGGTGAGGGAGCTCATCCAAGAAGAGAGAAGTGAGCCCTGTATACACACAACAAAGCTGCTCTGCTCATTGCTGAGGTGAGGGAGCTCATACAAGAGAGAAGTGAGCCCTGTACACACACAACAAAGCTGCTATAGTCATTGCTGAGGTGAGGGAGCTCATACAAGAGAGAAGTGAGCCCTGTACACACACAACAAAGCTGCTCTGCTCATTGCTGAGGTGAGGGAGCTCATACAAGAGAGAAGTGAGCCCTGTACACACACAACAAAGCTGCTCTGCTCATTGCTGAGGTGAGGGAGCTCATACAAGAAGAGAGAAGTGAGCCCTGTACACACACAACAAAGCTGCTCTGCTCATTGCTGAGGTGAGGGAGCTCATACAAGAAGAGAGAAGTGAGCCCTGTACACACAGAACAAAGCTGCTCTGGTCATTGCTGAGGTGAGGGAGCTCATACAAGAGAGAAGTGAGTCCTGTACACACAGAACAAAGCTGCTATAGTCATTGCTGAGGTGAGGGAGCTCATACAAGAGAGAAGTGAGTCCTGTACACACACAACAAAGCTGCTCTGCTCATTGCTGAGGTGAGGGAGCTCATACAAGAAGAGAGAAGTGAGCCCTGTACACACACAACAAAGCTGCTCATTGCTGAGGTGAGGGAGCTCATACAAGAGAGAAGTGAGCCCTGTACACACACAACAAAGCTGCTCTGCTCATTGCTGAGGTGAGGGAGCTCATACAAGAGAGAAGTGAGCCCTGTACACACACAACAAAGCTGCTCTGCTCATTGCTGAGGTGAGGGAGCTCATACAAGAGAGAAGTGAGCCCTGTACACACACAACAAAGCTGCTCATTGCTGAGGTGAGGGAGCTCATACAAGAGAGAAGTGAGCCCTGTACACACACAACAAAGCTGCTCATTGCTGAGGTGAGGGAGCTCATACAAGAGAGAAGTGAGCCCTGTACACACACAACAAAGCTGCTCTGGTCATTGCTGAGGTGAGGGAGCTCATATAAAGCTGAACAAAACCCAGACGGCCCTGCAATCTAAGAGATTCCCCCACATCCTGCATCTTTGGGCTGTGAGCACCCTGCCATCCCCAGCCATTCAGACAGGTCGGGGGAGGGGGGGGGGGGGGGCCCCGCTGGGGATGTGGCTGCTCCAGATCCCAATTGCCATAAACAAAGAGGCTCGGGAGTAAAAACATTGTTTTTTTTTTTTAGGAGTAAAAATGTGCCATTGACTTTCATTGTTCTCCTTGCTGGTAACTAAGCATCAGGGACATTCTCAGGCTGCTTGTTTCTCAAAAAGTATTTTTTTTTTTTTTATTACCATGAGAATTTCTTTCAACTCTTAAAAGTGGACCTACTCCCAAAACTAATGCCTGAACTTCAACCGGACCTTCAGCGTGATTTAATGAAAAGCCCAAACACTTCAAAAACGAGTCCGCAGCATCTGAAATTAATATTTTTTAAGTTTTTAGGCACTAACTTATTATTCCTTCCCCCACTGGGCTGCAACTCTGTTCAGGAATTTAGGATATGGGCGCCGCCATCTTGACTCAGAAGCATCACACTTACTGAGGAGAGGAGAGTGGGATAAGGTACAGGGGGGCGGGTTATAGCTGTGCTTTGCTCAGACAGAGCAGAGCTGGGGTCAGGGAAAGGTCAGCAGTCCCAGAATGCAGAGCAGCACAGTCAGGAGGCACTTCCTGTTTGCAGGCTGCCTGATAAGATGGCGGCTTCCATAAGCCGCCATCTTGGATGTTTAAAGGCTCATAACATGCAGTAGATGCAGGTAGGATGATTTTTAATGTGGCCAATCTGTATGTACAGGGTGTGGGAAACATATAAGATAGACTCTTATTCAGGGTGAAGGTCCGCTTTAAAGCAGACCAACACCAGTGCCGGTCCCACCACAAAAGTCTGGCTGTGGAAATTTCAGGCTTTCTCGGGGGGTCTCCAGTCTGGATGCGCCCACCCTCCAGCCTGTTTTAAAGCACTAGGAGTCCGACCTACACCCCGTTAGTGACAAGATGGGAGTTGGTCCACTATGATGAATTAAAGTGGACCAAAACCCAGCTGGATCGGCCGGGGGAATCTATAAGATCGATTCCCTCCCCCCGGGGCATCCAAAATCGGGATGACCCGCTGTGTGAAACCCCCCAGGTCGCCCACAACACTTACCTTAATCCCGGTCCAACGGCGCATTCGCGGGCCGCTGAGCTAAGACATTGCACAGATGTGCATAGCTCAGCAGCTCCGAGTGCGCTGATCGGACGAGCGGCCGCGCCTCCGTAGTAGGACCGGGATGAGGTGAGTTAATGCACGATCTCTGGGGGGTTTCACACAGGTCGGGTGCCCCGGGGGAGTGGACCAAAACCCAGGATAGACAAAATCCTGGGTTTTGGTCCACTTTAAACCGGACCTTCAGCGTGATTTAATGAAAAGCCCAAACTCTTAAAAAACGATTCCCCAGCATCTAAAATTAATATATTTTACGTTTTTAGTCACTAACTTATTATTCTTTCCCCCACTGGGCTGCAACTCTGTTCAGGAATTTAGGATACGGGCGCCGCCATCTTGACTCAGAAGCATCACACTTACTGAGGAGAGGAGAGTGGGATAAGGTACCGGGGGGTGGGTTATAGCTGTGCTCTGGAAAAGGTCAGCAATCCCAGAATGCAGAGCAGCACAGTCAGGAGGCACTTCCTGTTTGCAGGCTGCCTGATAAGATGGCGGCTTCCATAAGCCGCCATCTTGGATGTTTAAAGGCTCATAACATGCAGTAGATGCAGGTAGGAGGATTTTTAATGTGAGCAATCTGTATGTACAGGGTGTGGGAAACATATAAGATATAAGACTCTTATTCAGAGTGAAGGTCCGCTTTAAAGTGGACCAACACCCTGCCCCCTTTTTTTTTTAATGTCTATTTTCAAAATATACAAATTAAGCAGGAAGACCCGATTAGCATAGTTAGGGAAAAAAAAACTTACCTGTTATGCTCCCGCTGCGCGTCGCTATAATTTTAAAATCCGGCCACCATCTTCATTTTCCCCCAAACAGGAAGAGATCCTTTGACCTCTTCCTGTTAAAATCGCGCGCATGCATGGCACCTTGAAAAAGTGACATATCGTCACGGAACGCGTGGGTGGATAATTGCCCCACTCAGCAGGAGACTGGATTCATTGTTTTCACTGAGGTGATTATTTATATTCTTTTGTTACCATTTTGCAGTTTTTTGCACATCACATACTTACATTTTGGCATTGCACGGGAGCACTTTAGATCATATGGATGGATTTAGTGTTTTCTTATTAAGAATTGATCACATAGAGGTTTTTATAGGGTTATTTGGGTCTCTGCTGCTGGGTTGGGCTGTGTAATGTATTGTCCTTATTTTAGATGTTTGTAATGTTGTATTGTGTATTTTTAATGTAGGATCTTTAATGAATTAAACTATGAATATCAATTAGCAATTGGTTTGGCTTATTAATTAAACAGGAGTGGTGCCACTTTGTCTGGTACCTGTTCTTGTGGTTTACTGGGCCACAAGGTAAAGGTTTTTTTTTTGTAGGATTTACAGTTGGGACATACAATTTTGGCACACTACCTGTTGTATATTTTATCTTGGTGGTGCTGAACTAAGGCACAATTCTGTGCAGGTTGTACATGCGCGGTAGATAGGTGCGGGTACGGGCGCGCACAACCGTCCTCACCTGCCGCCTCCACCGCCAGGGCCCTTTGCTGTCTCCCAGCGGTCATGGTCAGGGCCCGCCCGGTGACCCGATCCACCGACCCCAGCCTCAGGTCTCGCTGCACTACGCTCGCTCCGGAGAGAGCAGCGAGAGGCCACGCCCCCGGATGACATCATGAGAAGAGGAGCACAGACAGAAGTAGCGCAGCGACGGACAAGAAATACTAATGACCGGACAAGAGCTGGAGGGCGGGACTTCCGGCGGAGGATTCAGAAGATTCCAGGCGCAGCGAGGGACAGACGGCTCCAACAGTGATCAAAAGGTAAGTGTCTTTTACTATTAAAGTGAATAGAGTTATGTCGTTTTTGAGGGTGTTGGTCCACTTTAAGGCCAAAGTATTTTATTAACAGGCCAGTTTCCTGAGCTAAACCCCGTCTTATCAAATGGCTCCCCCCAGACTGCTTTTGCAGGCAGACCTAAGCCAGTGATAGGCTAATCTCTACCACCTGTGTGGCCTGGGATGGACAGGACCACTACGCAGGGACAATTGGCAATGGACTAGGTGGCAACAAGAGGTATCTAGGTGCACTGCAACAGGGAGCAGGTGAGGTTCAATACCTGCGAGTTACCTTTGCTGTGTGACTTTTATTTACTGCTTTGCATTTGCACTGTGGGCAAAGCGCTGCATGCAAGACACAATGCAACGATGTGAAATAGTCCATTTGTTACAATGGGCCGGATCCTCCTCCTGCTTGTGTCACTTTGGAGTCATCTTACTTCCTATGCGACACAAGTGGAAAGGTGTGAAAGGGTTCAATCACTGACAGCAATGGCTGAGCTAAACTGATTTTATAGCCATTTACAGAAAGCTAGGGTGCAGAGATAGTCAGAGCGGGATGCCCCACTGTGTGAAACCCCCCCTATGGCACCTGTACACACTCACCTTTTCCCGGTCGTCCAATGAGAGCTGAACTGACATCATTTGGCAGGTGGCTCTTGTCACTTGGGAGCACGCGCTGCCGCATCCCCGGCGTCGTCGTGCCATTCACATAGGCTGGACCAATGAGAGCAAACGGCTCCCATTGGTCGAGCACCTGCACATGCGCCCTTGGATCAAGGAGAGGCGAATTTAACTGGACGAACTGGGGGGGGGGGGTCACATTACGGGGTGCCCCTGGAGAATGGAACAAAACACGGGAAAGTCAAATCCCGTTTTAAAAATACACACTGCCCTAAAATGCTTTACTTGTTTAACCTCCTTAGCGGTGATCCCGAGCGTGACTCGGGGTTAATTTGCGCTGTAAGTAGCGGTAACCCCGAGTCACGCTCGGGATCTATTTGGCAGAGGAGCAGGGCGGCGCAGTCTCCTTACCTTCTCCCTGCGATCCAGCGATGTCCCCGCTGCGATCGCAGGGGAGAGCCGCGGCTGCAGCGTCCGTCGCACTTCCGGGTTCCGTCTCTGTGAGCCGCAGAGGCTCATGGGGGCGGAGCCGTGCATCAGAGACAAATGTAATGGTAACGCTTTCGTTACCATTACATTTGCCTCTATCATAACGCCAGGGGGGTTAAACTAATGGTCTTCTGCCAGCTTAAACCTTCACCCTGAATAAGAGCCTATCTTATAAGTATCCCACACCCTGTACATACAGATTGCCCACATTAAAAATCATCCTGCCTGCATCTACTGAGCTTTAAAACATCAAAGATGGAGGCCCATGGAGTCTCAGGCTGCCTGCAAAGCAGGAAGTGTCTTCTGACTGTGCCGCTCTGCATTCTGGGATTGTTGTCCTTTTCCTGACCCCCAGCTCTGCTCTGTCTATGCAAAGCACAGCTATAACCCCCACATCCCCCTCCCCAATATGAAATGCTTCTGAGGCAAGATGGCGGCGCATGTATCCTAGAATCCCGAACAGAGTTGCAGCCCAGTGGGGGAAAGAATATCTAAGTGACTAAATATGTAAAATATATTGGGGAATTGTTTTTTTTAAGGGTTTGAGCTTTTCATTAAAGGAGCACCATCGTGAAATTGTGTAATATTAAAAATCTATATAAACAAATCGGCTAATGAGAGGAGGGGTCACTTATTCACCCACACTGAATAAAACTCCTGCCAAACTGGTGGTTTATTCTCTCATGGTAGGAATAAAATCCAGGGGTGACATGTTTAGTCTCTCAGGGGTGACAGAGCCTGTCACCCTGAATTTGCCTTTCCTTCCATTAAAAGAGAGAAAAACAAGCCTGGCTGGATATTTCTTGATGTTGGGCATATGAGTGACCCCTCCTCCCGCCATCCAGCTCACTGGGCTATTTTTCGCAATAGTGCTCCTTTAAGTTATGCTGGTCAGGTTTAAAGGTTAACAAAACCGGAAAGAGAATTTCTCATGATTTTGACCTGCCATTGCCAAGTTCAGTGAAAAGGGTTTCAGTTTTTCCAGGCTGACGAGACATGTCGTCTCCCTCCCAACCGCGCTGCAGTCCACTCCCTCGCAGCAAAGCGCAGGATGCAGACATGCACCTGTTTTAGCGCTACATTTTTTCTCACAGCTGTGAAATGTCACACAGGTGTACTCCAAACTCTTCCATGCTAGCTTAACCCCCGCACTTCTAAAGTGTCTGCCTTCATAAAAAATAGTGTACATGTTGTGGTAAAGTGTATGGAACAGTGCTGGATGGTGTCTCCCTGGGTTTTCTCAATCAGGCACGATCCATGCCGGGTTTACAGGACCCCAGTCCACATTCCCAGTCCTCTACAGGTTTTTCCCCTACTCCCAGGTGATTAGTAGAGAACAGCCTGCTGTTTCCGGGGGCTCTGTCGTGGCTCGGGGGTGGAACCTAACTCTGTGGTCCTCAGCTGGAACAGGTGCAGACCTTATGGTTCCAGTGTTCCCCCTCTGAGCCGGCCCCGCTACGGCATAAACACCAAGGTCGTCACTTGCCCTACTATGGAATCAATTGCGAGACTGAGCATGAAACACACGTGTTAATGAGATATGGGTAATCTTGATGTATATCAGAAAATAAATAAACACAGAGCATACAAATTTCAATAGTGACTAAAGTCCAAGGTGACAAGTCATCCGCAATTATTTCTCTGACAATTTGATGTCAATTGGCTTCCATCTAAGTCCAGAATGGATCTCCCAACGCGCATGCAGTTGTGCTGTAATATTAGTGGTATCTACAATAACTCCACTTCAGTTTTCCACCGCGTGCTTGATGTATACACTATGTCTGCCCTGATGAAACGGCCGTGTGCCGTGAAACGTCGGTAATGGTTTATTAAGCGATCATTTGTGTCATGTGTGTCCTGTTTGTTCAATGCTACTGCCATTACATGTTTACATTGCTATTTGCTTATCATGACTATGACTGGGCGTCATGATTAGATCCTTCCTAAAGCAAAACTGTTGTTCTATTGTGTGTCTGTTAAATGATGACAACAGTATGCACTGATACAGATACATATGGAAATGTATTGTTGTCTAATGTATATATATATATTGATGCTTTGACCTTAACCATTGTGATATATCAGACACTTAACCTTGTATGTGACTTTACTGGGGACCACTGTATTGACACCGGACTAGTATATACTGAGGTAACATTTTTACCTTTTTCATAGTTTTTGCTATTACTGTTACTGCTAAAGCTAATCTACATCCATACTTTGTAGTACTCTGGTGCATACAGCCTCCCCAGGACAACATATGTGGCATTGTTTGAACAGTGTATCCTTTTCTTGAGAGATATATACATTTTGAGCATTCTTTCTCTTTTGACTTTTGTCTATTAAGTTTGTTGTCACCATTGTAATTGTATATAATAGTGTAAATTTCTGCTAGCATTTTCTTTTTTATGAATTAAATTTCTTTTTTGGCATATGAATTTATTGGGTGTGCTTCACTTCCTTATAATTGAAATTAGTTTATGAATTCACATAGGGACCATAAGGGGAATTGGTCCCAAGGGAAGTAGCACCCTATCTAAGTAGTTAATTCTGTTTTTGGGGTTTTGCATTTTGTGGAGTGCCGACCTATCTAGTAACTTGTACACTATGTCTAGGTAAAACTTGTATCCCCTTCCCCCCTTTGTTTGTACCCTTATTGCCATATCTGTTTTTTGCTAAGCCAATAAAAATTGATTACATTAAAAAACTAACTCTTTATCAGATCACAACTGGCAGATCTATATCATATGAAACGCAAAGACTGCTTAAAAAAAAAGCAAACATGAATATTAATAATCCAGCAGTTTCTTTCCTTCGCACAGTGTAGGAAAACAACTGGGGTCTCCATAGAGGGGGAAAAAAAAAAAAAAAAAAAAAAAAAAAAAAGGAGGGGGGTATTTTAAAAATAATTCACCGCCGCCGAGTTGTCACCAAATATTCAAATCCAAATAAGAAAATTCCATTACCTGATGCCAGCGAACGTCAGGACCCAGCAACCGACGGAATGAAGCCACTCGATCACATTCCTGAGCTGTACCGAAGGTTCACCATGGGTTTTGTCGTCTGGAAAAGTTGCAATTAGGCCACATAATGCAGTTTGTTCTCCCGTGATCCCCCCACCGGGGACTTTCAGGAAGTGTTACTCGGTGGCAGAGAGTGCAGCCAGGGCGTTGCAGAGACTCCCTAAAGGTGGAGTCTAACAGGGCATTCAGATCTCCAGCATTGTAACAGCTAAAGGCTCAGCAAAGACTCGCTGCAGGGGCACGCCACCTCTTCTCACATTCTTGTGGAATGCCCGGCATTCCAAATACAGGTCCGCTAATACACCTTACAAATGGAACAGCCCTTAACTTGACAAGCTTGAGGCTACTTTCACACCGATTGCGATTACTGTGAAATCGTAAAGGTTAAGGGAGGTTCTCGTGTCCAATCATGATCCAAGAGCCAGTAGAGTAGACGACAGCAGTAATTATGTTTGCATATAAATACAGACCTAAATCCTCACCGTTCTCTTTGCCAAGTGTATACCTGCAAGGGTTAATTGTTCTCCACCCACCCGGGACAGAAACTCTTCTCTATATTTTCACTTACAGGCCCCAGATAATTATTAACAGGGTACCTGCCAAAGACAAAGAAAAGAAGCTGAGGTCACAGCAGTTCAGCTTCACTGAGACTTCAGACAGAGACTCCCCACCCAGGGCGGACATTAGGATTTGTGCTGCCCTAGGCACTTTTTAATCATGCCCCCCCCCCTCCCCCCACACACATATACTGCTGTCAGCCTGAGATGCTCATACCTACGCCACATTAAAAACCCTTAGCCATGATACCATAGTCAAAACATAAAAAATCTATACACAGAGCTACTAAAAGTCCACAGTGATGTAGGCAAATCCACACGTGTTCTCCACAAATTGGACAATCCGCCACCAATCACCCAAGCCTCTTACCAGATGGCCAGTTTAAACAGGCAGAAGTATAACCTCTTAGTTATATCCTGGTCTCCCTTGGATTCATTCCAAATCATCAGTAGTGATTCCAAAAAATCAAGCTTTAAACCGGACCAACACCCAGGATTTTGACTATCCTGGGTTTTGGTCCACTTCGGTGGGGCACCCCGGTCGGGGGTGCCCCGCTGTCTGAAACCCCCTAGAAAGCCCAAAAAAACTCACCTCTCCCCGCTCCCACGTGACCGCGCCAGCCAATCACAGCGCTCAGAGCCACTGTGGTATGCGCGTCCAAGGCCGCCTGGACGCGCCTACCAGCTCAGCTGGCTCTGAGCGCTGGAGGCCGCGTCTCGCGCTTCCCTCTAACAGGGAGCGCGCCTGCACCGGCCATGCGCCGATGGAACGGGGCTGAGGTAAGGTTTGTGGGCCTCCTGGGGGGTTCCTCACCGCGGGACATCCCGATTTCGGATGCCCCGCGGGGAGGGATCTGATCGGTCCGGGCCGATCCCCCCTGGGTGTTGGTCCACTTTAAGCATAGACTTGTAAGAAAAAATCTTTAGCCTCCTATTCCAAAACTATGCCCATAGCAGGGACTCCACATCAATAATTCGGTAGTAGTTCAGAATAAAAAGCCATAAAAGAAAAAAAGAAAAACAAATCTAGTGCGAATGTCTAAAAATATAGACCTATTTTAATAGATAAAAATGAACTCACAAAGCATTCAATAAAATAAGGCAAACATCAAATACAGCTCCAAGGAATATGTCCGTAGCAGTTCTCACCACACAGACACCTGGGGACAGCATGTACTCGAATAATCCTAATAAAGTAGCCGATTATTCCTATATTTTTTATGTTTTGACATTTGTTATTTCACTGTAGGGATAGGAATCCTGCAAACTACAGGTCGAGCTACACTTCTTATTTCTTTGAGCAGCGCGGTATGACCTTCTTGACTACATGATACCATAGTGTTTGCTCCGTTTAGACTGTAAGCTCACAAGGGCAGGGCTCCGATTTGTAATTGTGAATTCAGTAATGCAGCATATTCTATCCTGTCTGTAATCCGGATGCCCTAGGGGCACCGAGTTGGCCAAAAAGATAGGTCTACTTTAAAGGACATCTCTATCTTTCTGTCCATAGGATCCTCATAGGGTGCCTAGGTCCTCCGAAAGGTAACTCCAACCTACAGTCAAATTTTGTGATGACTGCATTAACCTTGGGAGCTCACTTTCAAAACGTGGGATGCACAACAACAAAGGGGAATCTCCTTTAATTAAATTTCTTTAATATTCTGGTGGACCAACAACACTTTCTCCTGAGGGTTCTGTTAGACCTGGACAACAAAGAAAAAAACCCCTTATCTCACCCGTGGTCCAGCTGTGTTCTCCTGGGTGCTCCGGGGCCTGGGCGCCGCCATCTTGGAAGAAAGCACAAAGCTCCCGCCGGCTCATTACAGAGGACGTCGCTTTGTATCTTTCTGTGTGGTTGCCACACGGACCTGGGAGAGCGGCGCTGGACTGCTGGAGGTAAGGTTGCATTTTTTTTTTCTTAGCAACCACCCTTTCTGCCTGCCAAGACTAGACCACTTTGATATGCATAGCATGAACACTGGAACAGTAAAGCACAGCGCTAAACCAATCAGATCTTAGTGTATAGTAATCTTACTAATGCTCTAACGTGTCAACAAGCTGTCTAAATCCACCACAGCCAGGCAATACAATAAAAATATAAAAATAACACAGAGCAAAAATACAGTTTAAAACAAGTCCTTTTGACTAATGTGCAGGGTGGATTTGATTTAAATCTAACTGATTTAAATCACGATTTAAATCACGATTTAAATCACTAGTCAGTAAGGCTTGATTTAAATCAGTGATTTAAATCAAAGTTTCTACCTAAACTAGTTCTTGCTATTTTAACATGCAAGTAGATGAAGATTTTTAGAATCACTTTTTATATTACTTTTTTCTCCCCAGTTTAATGGGTTAATCATTCATATTTGGACACCGCTGTTCTGTTGTACTTAGGAAGGAGAAAAATAATCCTGACCTTAATAACAATTTAAATAGATTTATTCAACTGAAACAATAACAACATTACAGCATAAGTTATTTGCTTAAACAAACATCCATGTTTTGTTAACTAATTTGGCTAAACAAAATATATATAATATATATATATTTTAAGAAACACATGAAAAACTTAAATCCTACTGTCCCTGCTGTCCTCTGTAGCTCACTAGTCATAGGTTTGTAGAACAATAGGATTAAGGTCTTTTTCTCAACTCTGTTCATGTTGTAACATTTTTGCTGTGAAGAAGAGGCTGGGACCTCTGCGGAGTCCAATTCAGTTTTGAGAACTGCGTAAGTAAAGCGAGCGTCTGTGATAATATAGGAGAGAAACTGCCCACTAATCCTACAGAAACCTCTGGAAGAGCATGGCATTGTGAATGTTACACATATACAGCCTTTATTCTACTGAGTTAAACAACTCAGCTTTATCTCATGATGGAAGAACCTTTGGATGGTAAAATATTTTCCTCAAAAAGCAGTTTATTGAAAAAAATTCAGATTTAAATAAAAAAAAAAATCCGATTTAAATCAAAAAAATCCGATTTAAATCAAAAAAATCCGATTTAAATAAAAAAAAATCCGATTTAAATCAAAAAAAATCCGATTTAAATCAAAAAAATCCGATTTAAATCAAAAAAAATCAGATTTTTTTGATTTTTTTTAAAAAAACATTGATTTTTATCCACCCTGCTAATGTGGATCCATTTCCTGAGGGTTAAGTGATATTTTGCTGCTTGGCATTTAAAAGAGCCAATTAGAAATCTGGAGAAAAGATCCTTGGAGCAAGGAGGAGTTCCTGAAAGTAGAGAGGATTGGAAATCCTTTGAGGCTGTTTTTGATCTAATGGGTCTGGTAAGCATCCCTTTTGGATGGTGGAGGATATCAAAGCACAAGTGTTGTCAAGTGCTGGCATACCATGGGACTCTTTTTCTAACTTAGTCAAAAGGACTTGTTTTAAACTGTATTTTTGCCCTGTGTTATTTTTATATTTTTATCATAGCATGAACACTGATTTAACACCATAAGAGTGCAAGTAAGGTGCTTCACACAGCAGGCATCTAAACCCGGATGCCCCAAAGACATGGATCAAAACCGGGAAAAGGGGTGAAGGATGGATTCAACTAACATCAAGGCAAGAACCAAAATGGGAATGGGGATCAGAAACCTAGGGTTTAAAGGCTGGATTTAAATGACCTGTGACAATATTTGGCTAACCCAAGAATTGTATGGAATGACCTGTAAAGTCAACTAACAATCTCCTGGAATAAAACACCTATTCACCGCATCGGCCAGGTACGGGTATTGCCAATAAATGTATCTTCAGATAAAATGCTGTGCCGCCTCTTTTTGGAATCCACTTCCGCATGCATGGAATGCAAAGAAATCACTATAGTACCGTGTGACCTTTCTCTGGTGACCGACGTCACCTTCCCCCCCCCCCCCCCCCCCCCCCGTCTGCCGCACAGCTGCCGGGCCCTGCTCATTCACAGCTCTCCATTAATAAAACACAGCTGTGCAAGTGCAGAACTGAGAGCAGACAATATGAGGGAGAGCTCGCCCCCCTCCTGAAAGCTGCTCATGTGCGAGGTTATGAGCGCACCCGGGGAAGCTGGGAAATAACCCAGCTCCCGGCTTCAATAAGGACAGGGGCTCCTATTGCACAATGCGCAGGATTTCCTCGTTTACT